>QXEO01000525.1:0-15995 GCA_007115705.1 Dactylis glomerata
ATTTAGCTAAACTTAAGAAAGGCCTAGAAAACTATACTAGACATGAATATATGCAGTTGCTAGGGATGACACACGTTGTGGTACACATGCATGCATGTACTACGTTTTGAAAATCAGAAAAGAGAGATCGATCGAGAGAAAAAAAAAACTGCACTTATTATTGCGGATAGATGGAGTAGTAGGACTAGCTAGCTAGCAAGTAGGAAAAAATATTGTAAAAAAAACTAGCTGTAGGAAAATTAATTGAAGAGAAGGAGTAGTACTAGCTAGCAGCTGGATCGGTCACCAAAACGAGACAAAAACGACAGAAATGACCCTTTTTCAAAAGTTCAGCAGAAAATAAACCAACTTCAAAAATATTTTCCAAATTGACCCTTTTTCATGACGCCCAAACATGGGGCGTTATACTAGGAAGCACGGCGTCCTAGTCAAAGGCGTCGTAGACCCAGTTGACATTGCCACATCGATTCAGCCGGACCCACAATTTTTACCTATGGCGCCTTGACTTGGGGCGTCGTACATGTTACTACGGCGCCTGGGTCCTGGGCGCCATGCACAGGCACAGCCACAACACACATGACGATCTGATAGAGCTGGTACAACGTGACAATAGCGAGCTGTATGTCGGCGAGCTGCTCACCATCGAGTATATCAACGAGAGACATAGTTGCTTGGCGCCTTGGCCGGCTATTAGACCATGCATATTATGTGTGGCAAATAGCAGGACAACCCTCACCACGTCCCAGGTTAACTTTTTCATATGTTTTCTAACTCTATTCATTCAGGTTATTCAGGTTAAGGCAATTAAGGCCTTTCACAATGCATTGTATCTTAGTGTGATATTCTAGGTAATAGTTTATTTTAAAAGACAACTATCACAATATATTGTCTCTTAAGTGTTGTATCTATATTAATTGATTTTGGGTATATGCATATATGTGATTGGGGTAGCCATGCATTTTTACCTATGATACTAACGAGGTTCTACCCGGCAATGCCCATATTTGAGGGCTTTCGAGACATGAAGAGCTTGTGGGATCTGGCGAACTCGATGGCGATCAGACGACACATGGAAACACGAGATTTACCCAGGTTCGGCCCCCTTGGTAGGGTAAAGACCTACGTCCTGCTTGTCTGACATTTATTGATGAGGTGGCTTACAATGGTCGAATACAGTGGTGGCGTAGATGCGATCTAGCCGAAAGGTGAAGAGCTCTCGAGATTACGAGCGCTCAGATGGGTGGTGGCGAAAAGTGGCTAGAGAGGCACTTAGTTCTCCCTCCCAACCTCTTATATGACAAGGTTGGGTCTCAGGATTGTTCTCCAAGTTAGCTGCGTACAAGATCGGTAGGTGAAACCCTAATCGAGTCGTAATCCAACTAGACTTCTTGCTTCGAGTCTTCATCTTGCACGATAAGTTTAACTCCTGGGCCGTGCCAAGCCATCAACATATGGGCCTTGTTGTTCCTTCGACGGATGCCCTTCCTGGGCCAAAAACCAAGTAGGCGAATATCGAGGGCCCATTCGGCATTCCTTCGTCAGTAGCCCCTGAGTGCCTGGGATAGTCGAAGACTATGGCAGGGACTCTAATTCAAGACTTTCATTCTTCACCCTACCTGCAAAGACACAAAGGCAGAGCATGCATACAGATGATCCATTCATCAAAAGCAGTTAATTCGAGTAGTATTCATTTCAAGCCTCGAAAAGGCATAGTTTGGTTTGCAGGGGGATAGGCATAACCAGTCTGAGACTCACGTCGGGTCCAGTTAATTGCATAGTCACAAAAACATCGGTTAACTTACTCAGATTCGAGTCCCCCGACTCGAACCCGCGTGGACTGGCGCTACCTCGACTCGAGCCACGTGTGGACTTATCAGGTCGAAGCCCAGTAATGTGCAAGGCACTTGATGCGTCCATCGATGCAAGACTTCATACCGTAGGTATGGAAATTTCCTCGGCAGAGCGCGCTTGATACGAATACCGGGCCATCTAGTATTGCTAACTGTGGATCAGAGATAACCTGGGGACTGAGGCCCATGGTTGAATGAGAATAACGGCGCTGATGGCCATGACTTGATCGACAATAAGGCGTTGCTAGCCAGAAGGCAATTCGAGGGATTAAAATCCACAACTCGAAAAGCAAAGCGAAGGGGCCTGCCTAAATACGATAAACTGCAAAATCAAGACCCTTTGCCTGCGAAGCATGTAGGCTCTGCTGGCCCAGGAATCACAACTCGAATATCCGGATATCACAGCTAAAGCAAAAGCATCCCTTCAAACAGCCATGCGAAAAGTCCAACTCGAAAAAAGGGTCTCGAGAGATTCACTCAAAAGTTTCGAGGGGAAAACCAAGCCGTTCGAAAGAAGGTACTTGCCTTCGAACAGAATAAAGAGGGCGGAAAACTTCATAGAACACTCAGTACCAAAGAAGTGTGGATTTTGATAGTACATACCTCGAAAGCATGAAAATCCGAGATCGAGCTTCTCCTTGGAGTTAAAAAGAAATAACCTCACAGGAGATGACGTCAGTGATGCCACTTAATTCCTTCAAGCTGTCACGCCATCCTCTGCAGGGATAGCCTGACATTGACAAGACCGGATGGCCCGTAGGCTCGGTGGCTGTGCGCCTTGGCTGTTGACTGCGTTTGACCGCACGTCCCGCGCGTGGGTGAAAAAAATCTACCCTGTCTCCTCAATTACCGTGCATAGTAGAGGCCGCAGCGCGCGTGGGGCTGACACGTGGACGGCCAGATCCATCCAGCCGCTTTCCCTTCGCAATGTGCGGCTAGGATGGACCAGCGATTTCCAGGGACGAGATAAAAATGGCAGCGGAGGTGTAACTGTTTACCCCACTCCGCCACCGTCATCTTCTTCCTTGTGTTCTGCTTGGCCGCCGCGGAGAAGGCGGCGGAGAAGGTGACGGGGAGCCAGGAGCGAGCCGCCGGCGAGCACTGAAACTTAGGGGAGGGGGTGGGGGTGCGTCTGCGTCGAAGAAGAAAGAGGTGGCGGCGGGGCTTAGAGGGAAGGCCGGGGGCGGCGGCGGATCGGCGGAGGAAGAGCTTCGAGGAGGGCGGTGCGGTGAGGCGGTCGCGGGAGCGCCGCCGGCCACGGGCGGCGGTGGCCGGCGATTCGGCCGACGGTGGATGTGGGGGCGGAGAAGGCCTCGAGTTTGGCGGCGAGGCTGCTCGTCTCCGATAGGACAATACTGTTTCTGTATTCCTCTCTCTCCTCACGTCTTCTCCACTTCGTTCCGACAGCTACAATAGCATCTGCTAGAAATCTTTAGTTTAATGGTCTCTAGACAATCACCATCAAAACAGGGCAGGTATTCGAGGCTGCCGACGCAACGCCAACGCGAGCGTGCAGCAGCCAGAACCACATCGATCTGCGTTCAACATGCATATGCCTCCTCGCGACGGCCGTAGCCCGTAGTGGATGACGAGACCCGTGTTTGATCCTGTAACCGGTATACAATACTGTGCGTGGCTGCTAGCTTGTCGACATACGAATTCATGGATTGAACTAGCTAGAATCCATGAGAAAACTCTAGGTACCTTACCTTGTGGAGGCGATCGAAGACGCACATCCACGCATAGCCGCCACCACCAGCATCCACCGTGCGCCCATCTCTCTCCACCACCTTAGCACAAGATCTGCCGCAAGAGTCGTCGCCCGCCGTTCCACCTCCGCCGCTGTCGACCGCGTGCGGCTTTGAAGGACTTGTATAAATAGGCCTAGGTATCGATCCAATTAGCTCAGTGTCCAGCTGAAAGTATAATTCGTACTACTACTACTACTACTCAAAAAGTAAGAAATCGAGACTCACTACAGGAACAAAGCAAGAGTAGAAATCAGCAGTCGTACCTAACGCCGCAGCCTCGCCGTGCACTCCTCTTCGCCATTGGTGCTCTCGCTTCCGCCGTCGAAATGATCTAGAGTGCCATGCCCTCTCCTCCTCGTCTTGTTGAGTACCTCTTCACATCGCCGTCGAACATCAGCATCTTCATCTACTCTACTCTACTCGTCCGCAGTCCAAAGTCACAAGTCACGCACGCGCAACCGCACGCGGCTTTAGAGCCATGGACTTGTATAAATAGGTGGAGCAGTTTAGAGAAGCAGGAGACTTTTTGCTGCTAGTAGTTTGGGAGGGAAAGATGGACGGCTGAGATAGATTCATAGCAACACTACAGGGATCACTGACATGGCCAACAAGGAAGCAGAGGAATTTGGGGATGCATTGCCGCCGGTTGATTTACTCCTAATAAATTTTTCCTTCTTCCGATGACCGTTCCATATTTCAAAGGAAATTACTCATAGTAAATACTTCCTTCTTCCAAGGATCCTTCCATATTTCGAGGGCACACTTTGTTTGTTTCCAACAAAGCCAGCGCCATTTGAGAGTAGAAGAAAATCTACTGCATTTTCCAGTGTAGAAAAATTGGAGGAAGAATTTATTCTGGCGGTGCATTTTCTAGTCAATCTACTACTACCTCCATTTCAACACAAACTTTGACAAGAAAAATTGAGCAAGCTGAGATAAGAAGAGGGGCTAAAAAACAATCAGCTCATGATAGTCTACAACAATTGTCATTCCTTTACATTTCTAGAGTTTTCACAAGTACAATATCTGTAATAGGTATATTACGAGCTATACATATACTACATCAGCTACATCACCTACTAACTCTGTCAGCATGGTGAAATTACAACGGATTTGGACTTACACTGTCGACAAATGAAAACAAAAAATCAACTAGCTAGCTACACATAGATCATGTCCAAGAACTGATTCAAGATTGCCGCAAGCACACAACACCTACCTACACCTACCATGTTGAGCTCAAAATACAATCATAGAAACTACATCGGCTAGCTAGCCATGAAAACTAGTCTTGGAGAGCTAGCTAGATACCATGACCAACATCCTTAAATTTCCATGACAGATCCATCACGGAACAAAAATAGCTTCTAGCCAGCCAGAAACAGCAGCCATAGTGTCTCCCTCCAGCTCCACCTCTACCCTTCACCAATTGCATGACCGACGGCTCCTGTTGCTGTTCTCGCTGTTCTCCTGACCGACGTATGCATGTATGCCCTTCTTTCTATCTCTACATCAACTTCTCCCATACACCTGCGCCACGGAAATCTGCGCCGTGTACCGCTCCAGCGTAGTGTCGGGTCAAACAGCAGCCTCGGACCCTGCCCCAGCACTGTTTGTCCCCATGGTCTCGTATATCTCCAAAGACATCTGAAATACAAAGCAAAGATGAACCGATGAAGGAATATATAGTATGTCAGGGGATGGAAAGCTTACAGGAGCGGGGGAAATCAGCAATTTGCCGTGAGCAAAACGCCGGTGCCTACGGCAAATTAGACATTTACCGCAGGCTGGTGGAAAACTCACGGCAAATATATTGCTTACGGCAAAATATATGTTTGCCGTGTGTAAATCGAAAGCCTACAGCAAATCATTAGTTTGCCGTGTGTAATTGAAAAGCCTACGGCAAATCAGTTATTTGCCGTGTGTAGTTAAAAAGCCTACGGCAAATAAGCTTATAAGGAAACACCCAGATTCGTTCTAAACCGTTTGATTCAATTCGATCCACCGTACACAGAAAACACACTATCCGTGGACAGCTGAACTCTACAATCTGATTGGCTGAGAAGGAGTCCGGATCGATGACATGGCACACAGTCTCTCTCTCTTATCTTCTCCCTCTCTCACTCTTATCATCTGTCAGACTCACCCTTATCTTCTCGCTGCCAAGACGCCCAGACACCAAGTCCACCGCCGCCCAACGACCAGCCCCGACACCAAGTCCAGCGTCTCCCACGACGAAGACCACCACTGCCGCCGCGTGCGTGCATGATGGGGCGCGGTGGGCTACGGGGCAGGGGGCCTCGCAGGCGCGGCGCAGACGCGCTCAGCGGTGCAGGCGAGCTCAGCGGTGGACGCTGCAGGCGCGGCGACGTCGCAGGCGAGCTCACCGGCGACAATGGCGGACGGCGCAGGAACGCGGGGCAGGAGCGGCGGCGTCCCAAGCGCAGCGGCGGCGGTGAACGTCGGTGTAGCGCGGCGGCGCGGGAGAGCTCACCGGCGGGAGGCATGACAGCGGCGCGGAAGAGCTCACCGGCGGGAGGCGCGGCGGCGGCGCGGGCGAGCTCACCGGCGGGAGGCGCGGCGGCTGCGCGGGCGAGCTCACCGGCGGGAGGCACGGCGGCGGCACGGGCCCCGGTGAGGCGCGGCGGCGGCACGAGCGAGCTCACCGGCGGGAGGCACGGCGGCGGCGCGGGCGAGGTCACCGGCGACAACGCCACGACGCGGCTGCCTCCTTTCCTTTTTTTTGTTCTGAACACTGCGATTTGCCGTAGGCTGGAACAAACATACGGCAATGATCGTTTTAGTTAACGTAGGTGTAGAAAAAATTGACGGCAAAGGCTTTGCCGTGGGTGTAAATATTTGCCGTAGGCTAGTGGACCGATTTGGCGGTCCGAATTTGCCGTATCTATTTGCCGTGTGTTTGCCTACGGCAAACGATTTGCCGTGTGTTTTGGGCCTTTTGCCGTAGGCTACGGGCCTACGGCAAATTACTCGATTCCTGTAGTGCGGATGCTCGAGGTCAATGCTTCCCACATCTAGTTCAATGTGGGCTTCAAGTTGGGAGCTCGCGATGTATACCCCTGGTGGTCGAAGGTGTATATGATCTATGAAGAAGGAGCACGTCCAACCGATACGCCAGCACAACACCGATCTTGGATAGATGCGCTGCATAAACCACAATGAACAGAATTAGATGAGAAAATTAAAGAACATAGGTCGACTTTCCAAGATGCCATCACACGATTGAAATGATACGGAGGTTGAAATTTATAGAGTGAGTAGAGAAGAGCAGAATACTGAAGTGGAAAGGTCAGATCCGGATAATTGTTTGCAACTTGAGTGGGGAGGGAGATGGAGCGACTTAATTAATATGAAGCCACAAGAACTATTCATCTCCTCTAATGGAAGGCATGCAGGTCGCCTATTCGGTTTAGAATTCAAAGATGTAAGCCTTGATATGTGGAACCAGTCAATCAGAAAACTAAAGGGCCAGCTCAGGTGGAAAATGAGATGACACGTGGCAACTTAGGATTTCTTAGATATGCTAGATGAGGTGGATACCTTGCAAGTCGAGAGAAATATAGAAATACTTTTAGTGGAAGTGATCTTAGTTATATAGGATTATCCAACCATGGTAGTCTAATTTTTTTGCTCTAGTGCTGCATTTTTTAAAGGCTAACAACCTGATTCATGCTAGAAAGTGAGCCTAGTTGCAGATAGCTAGCTAACACAACTATTCAAGGTAGAAAATTCTTGCATATTAAGGAAGGAACATGTCAGCATGCAACTTTATTTGTAATGGCTAGCACAAATCAAAATAAACAGTCATTCATTTAGTGATAGGGTTCAGTTCATCCACTAAACTAATCACCCACAATGAGAATACATCCATAGAACACTATTAATGTCTGCTATTCTTCAAATCACCACATTCATCAATCCATTCATCACACACAGGGTGCTCGTAGAAGCCTACCTTCCTTGAAGATGAAGCCATTCAGCAACTACAGCACGCCAACACGCGCGAGCCAACCAAATACAATAGGCTCTGACACCGCAAACTACGAGATCACCTTATGCCATGCCACTTAAACTAAACCAATTTAATTTGCTGTTTCTGAACAGTCAGATTAAGTTGTAAACATTCAGGACCAAAGGTAGACAGATAGAATACTGTTACCAAAATTGGTCAGTATCAGTGGCATATGTAATATACAGAAATGGCATAACATGATGGCAAGAATTAATCACCCATGTTATGTCAGTGAACTTCGGCAATAACTGAGTATTAGTGTCTAAACCGTAGCATAAAATAAATCAAGATAAATAATATGGCTATTATGAACTTCTATCCAGGAAAAAGAAAAATAAAAATAGATCAATAACCAACAACCACATGTCGCATACACCTACTTTATAGACTCAACCAGAGCAAGTCAATAATCAACAAAAGCTAGGCACTAATTATTCATAACCACTAAAGGCAGTAAAATAAGCCAAACTAGTGTTATTGACCCTAGAAATGGGTAGAACATCCGACAAACAGAAGTAGTCCAACACTAGATCATGCTAAAACGAAGATATAAAATCATCGAATCCATGGTCCCGAACAACATATATATTGCTGAAGCTTGCTGCATTGTAAAAAATGCCAGCTTAGTAGAGACATGAGACCTCCAAACTCTTAAGTATTTTTATGAAGTTTTGGGACAATTATGTAGTAAATGAAACCATCAAGGAATAAACTGCTGAGATAGAGTTTCTTTGAAAAAATCCAATGCAAAATATATTTTCTTTCACAACAGTGTGGTAATAAAAACCTTCCTAAAAGAACATAAGGGTAATCAGATACTCATTTATATAGAAAGTAAAACTAAACCCCAAGTCTCCACAGGAAAAATGACTCCATATGGAGTTAACATTGTGCAATAAATATCTGTAGAGCCACCAATTTGCTAAAATTTCCACTTTAGACAACTCTAGAAGGGATAAGATCAGGAGCTTTGATTTCCATCCTTATATTTTAGAAAATCTTAAATGACAACAACATGGAGTAGGAATTGGCTTTCCATGTCCTGATATGATACTGCACAAGTGATATCTGAATCATACTAAGAAAGGGAAGAAGAATATAAAACACATATAAACAAACTGAAGTCACAACAGCAAACGATGAAGGTTCCTCGGACTAAAAAGAACACATATGTGCAGTGAGATAACACCAGATATTGCAACCAGATATCAGCATATCGCGGTGTTAAGATATTTAAAATAGCAACAGAACTTATCACTTTTCATGGCACATCCACCATGTGCCCCAAATTCTTCTGAACCCGAGGTAAATGATATTGGGTACTGGTATAACATACCACATATACCATAACCTGGTCATAAGAACCTGTGTGGGTAAACATCATTATACAATTCCTAACAGGCTTAAGTTAATGTAAAAGCTCAGAACTCTTTTGCTTGGTTCATACTCCCTTCGTTCCATAAAACTTCTAGCTAATATGAATGTATCTAGACACATTTCCATTTTAGCAACAAGTATTATGGAACGGAGGGAGTACAAAATAAGATAGTCTAATATAAGAGTTCACGATAGACTAATTTTTCTAACGAAAAGTTGTGCATTTGATTTAGAAAAAACTGGAATAACAGGATATCAAAATCGGATTGGCTATGACCAAAAGAGGAAAAAATAAACTATATAAGTGACAATGCAATAGTTCAATGTAGCTGCCGGCTTGCCTAGACATGCAAATAGTAACTCTGCATGTACATAAGAGCACATCAACAATCACCTCCGTTTTCATGAGAGGGTGAATAGCTGGCTGCCATCCATCTGAAGTAGGAAGGAACCAAAGGAACAAACCCCAGCCGAACCCAAAAAAAAACCAAACACAGCAAGCACAGGCCCAAATAAATTGTTCATTATCTTCTAAGTTATTGGCATATGCAAAATATATAGTATAGGAACGGCAGGGGCGGAGCCAAAAATATATTTGAGAGGGGGCATTTTGGGACACTTGCGCTATATTTAACTTAGTGAGGGGGGCACTAATGGTAAAAATTTACACATAAGCTTGCTGAAAATTGAGTGGGGGCAATGGACTCCCCAAGCTTGCACTTGGATCCGCCCATGAGGAACGGTGTAACATGACTGAGAGATGGCAAGAATTAATCATCCATGCCATGTCAGTGAACTTAGGCAATTACTGAATATTAGTAGCTAAACCCCGGTATCAATTAGATTAAGATGAATATTATAGCTACTATAAACTTCTATCCGGGAATAACCAAATAAGAGAAATTAAATTAGACCAATAACCATCAACGACAGATCGCATACCCCTAGTATATGTACTCAACCAGAGAAAGTCCATAATTAACAAAAGCTAGGCATTATATTCATAACCGTTAAAATCAGTCACAAATAAGCCTAAATAGTGCCATTGACTCCATAAATCAGTACTAAATCATACAACCAGAAGTTCAAGTCTCACACCAGATCATGCTTAAAGGAGATAAGAAATCATGGGATCCATCGTCCCGAAAACGAGATATATTTTTCCAATCACTAGAAGCTTGTTGCACTGTAAAAATGCAGGCTTTCTAGACACAAACCCTCCAAACACCTAAATTTATTATCCTCTCAATAGAGCGACAAGCAAACTACATAGTTCACATAATGCAGATCCGTACAAGCATCAGTACCAAGCCCTGAACCTAGGTATGCAAACCGCAAAACCTAGAACACCATGGCAAGATAGACATTGCTTAGACCAAAGGGAAGAGCTGGAGCTAGGGAGGTAGACCGACAGAACTAACCTGAGACAGATTGTTGCCAATGCCATTTTCAGTGTGTGGACACGCCGTCACAACGGCAAGCATGACCACGCAGGTCTGTGACCGAACCGTCAGGGCAAGAGAACAGTGGCGGGCTCTAGGGGTGCATACAAGGTCAAGGAGGCCATGCCAGAGTTGTGGTTGGGGACATGGTCGGGGAAACACCGGCAGCAGCAGCTCAGGCAGTTGGAGCTTCCAACTTCCAAGACACTCAAAGCATTCCTATGCAACTTCAACTCTACACTGCTCTTAAGAACCTGCATTTGCAAAAATATATCAGTAATGGAACAAGCTTTTGACATGTGGAACTTAAAATCCTTGAGTAGCTACTTCCCAAAAAAAAAGTCCAGAGATATTATTCTTTTCACTTGCACTGAAAATTTACAAGATAGAGAACCAAGCCACTGAGCTTATAGCACCACATACACATGCAACATTCTATAACCATGACAAATAGCAAGTCACTAAGAGGGAATAGATCTCTGGTTATTATATGACTCACCACAACAACAGTAATTGAATGTCAAAAGAAGCCTTGACCCGAACTGGAATAAGCTAAATGACATTAGTATCAAACTAAAATACTTAGCTACCTACTTTCTAAAACGAAAAGCCATAAGATTTTTTCCACTTGCATTATACTTTTCTAAAATCCCCTTGAACAAATCAAGATAACAAGATGCTGACAGAATTTGTATCACAATATTAAGAAGATCTAGCAGCCAAGGTAAAATTAGGATACTAAAAGACAAGAGCATAAACAGCCAACAAGTCATCGACATGAATCAATTTCCTACAGAGTAGCCAAGAAAGGCACCTATCAGCTACAAGCATGGTCATCTAATCATCCCAGATTATTAATAAACACAACAAAGGCTTCAACAATCAATGTGCTTGACCAATAATACTGAAATACAAACATGAAATGATGGTGCCAATTGATCTGCCAAGCAATCTTAGCATAAAAAATGAACTCCATCTTTTCCCGTAGTCAAGAAGGAAGAACATCAACAGATTTGACAAACACAAACAAAAATCTTACCCCGAGCCAGATACAGAGAACAGCAGTAACGGCAGGTGGGTGGACCGGACACCACAATCTGCACAAATCGTTGAACTCGGTCAGATGTTTATTTAAATAAATATATGCAAAGTTAAAAATAAAGAATGAGACACATGTGCCAAGGAAACCAGTTTGTTGGGTCTGGCACATGCAGCCCCTCTAGTTCTTTCTCTAAATCTAAATTTTCTTGCCTCTCATGAACACAAAAACACACGCGCGCACACACGCACCAAGGAAGAACACAAAGCTGTGCCCAAAACACTCTTCCTTGGTGATTAAAAAGGTTACACTTTTTTCTCCTACCCTCACAAGTTAACTTCTCATTATGGAATACAATATATATACATGTGCAAAGACATGGATGCATGCAGCCACAGCTGGCTCTGCTCACACCACTCACAAATACCACATCCACTACATCCTGGAGTTAGCTCCATGATCCATATATATGACCTGGCCAGCATGCACATGCACAGGGCTAGCTAACACATTTCAAAATAAAGTAAACTGGCCCACTACTAGCTTGCATGCACACACATAATTGCTATGAGGCTGAAAATAAGTCTCAGAAGCAGCAAAATATTAAATTGCACCATCAACCCAATGTGAGAAAAAATTTGCCAACTTTAGCATGGCATTCAAGATTTATAGTAGAGTGCAATATATCCAGCCTGGAGGATTGGTGAACATCAGCAGCTAGAATCAACCTGTACAAAAATACGTGCAAACTAGAATCGATCCAGGCAGTCCTGCCAGTAGCAAATATTTCATTAACAGGAAGGCAGAGCCACGAATAGAGGAATTGGTCTAACCTGTGCCAGTAGCATCCGGGCAGATGGTGGCGACCATCAACAAGAAGAGGAGGGTGCCTCACGATGCCAGCGCAGGCCATGCAGAGTCACAGGTCGTTCGACCGGGGAGCCGCAAAGGCAATGAGCCGCAATCATTTTGGTACCCGAGTAGAGCGTGGCAGATGATGGCCTGCACAGTAGGAGGCCGCAGTCAAAAGATAATTGGTAGAAAAAACATAAAAATTTCATGACAAGGTCACCCAAAGAAATTGATCAGTGTCTTCTAAGGCTGTGGGTTATGCAATATGTAGGAATGGCATAACATGACAGAGATGTCAAGAATTACTCATCCATGTCATGTCAGTGACAGTAGGCAATTACTGAGTATTAGAAGCTAAACCTTAGCATTAAATAAATCAAGTTAAATATTGTAGCTATTATGAACATCTATCCAGGAATAATAAGAGAAATGAGATCAGACAAATAACCAGAAACCACGGATCACATACACCTAGTGTATATCCTCAACCAGAGCAAGTCTATCATCAACAATAGCTAGGCATTATATATTCATAACCACTGAAGGCAGTAACTCACCTGATAAGCCTAGCTAGTGGCATTGACCATAGAAAACAGTACAAAATCCGACACCATCAGTGTAGGAGGCCAGTGGAGGGCTCCAGGGGCGCATATAAGGCCACGGAGGCCGTGACAGAGTTGTGGCCTGCAGCAACAGCTCGGGGACGTGGTCGGGGAAACACCAACAGTAGTCCTCTACACCATTCTTAAGAACCTGCATTTGGAAAAATATATCAGAACTGGAACAAGCTATATGACATGTGGAACTAAAAATCCCTCGTCTAGCTACTTCCTGGAAAGAATAGTCAAGAGATAATAGATTTGTGGTTATCATCCAGACTCAGCCACAGCAACAGTAATTTACGTCTAAATAAGCATTGACCACTAGAATAATCTAAATGATACTAGTCTCACACTAATATATACTTGGCTAGGTACTTTCTAAAATGAAAAGATAGGAGAAATTTTTTCACTTGCAAACGAGATGGTTCCTCGGAATAAAAAAGAGAACATACATGCAGTGAGGTAGCATAACAGATATTGCAACCCAAAATCAGCATATCCCCGTGTTAAGATATCTAAAATCGCAACAGAAGTTATCACTTTTCATGGCACATCCACCATGTGCCCCAAATTATGCTGAACTCGCAACATACCCACAACCTGGTCATAAGAACCAGCATGTGTAAACATCGTTATACAATTCCAAACAGGCTTAAGTTTACATAAAAGCTAAGCAGAAACTCTTTTGCATGATTCATAAAAAATAAGATAGTCTAATATAAGAGTCCACTATAGACTAATCTTTCCAGCAAAAAGTTGTGCACTTTATTCAGAAAAAAACTGGAATAACAAAATATGAAAACCGGAATATTTTCCAGGCTATGATCAAGAGAGGAAAGATAAACCAAGTGACAATGCAATACTTCAATGTAGCTGCCGCCTTGCCTAAACATGCAAATAGTAATTCAGCGTTTACATAAGAGCGCATAAACAATCAACTCCCTTTTTCATGAGAGGATGAATAGCTGCAGCTATTTCTCTTAGCAATACAGTGTGAACAGCTGCTACCTAATGCTCCCTTCCAGATATTTATACTTCCCAAGGACAAACTGTAAACACAAAATTGAAATTGTGATGATATCTACATATTGTAGAAGCATCAGCCGACGTCTCTGCTAAATAAACCATGAAACATAGCCAAAACGACCGGACAAATGAACCAGCAACCAAAACAAAGTTTGATCCAACAGCAAATACAATACTGGCAGGCTTCTGACCATGTCAGCCCCGAGGACACTGGCTATCATCCATCTGAAGCAGCAAGGAACCAGAACAACAAAATGGAACAACCCCCCCCCCCCCCGAACCCAACAAAAAACACGGCAGAGCAACAGGGCGCACAGACAAACCAACCACCTACAAGAGCATCTAGGCATCGAAATTCTGAAAACACAGCCCGCGCTCACACATACAGGGCCCCCCAAATCACAATCGCAATCTAGAGGAAACCACAAACCATTCCCGAAACCATGATTCATAATAAACAACACCAACCGCAAACCATACCCAAATCCAAAACCAAAACACAAAGGACAAAAAAACCCGGGAAAAATAAACCTATTCCAAACCAGCGAGAAAAGACCATGTACTGCACCCACGAGGCTCATGCCCCTCGCCCCTCCATCACCAAAGAATAGCGCAGGAAATACTAGTCCAATGTGAAATTGCTAAAGGAAAAAGTACAGCAGCCGCAGCTGACCAGAAACCTACTTTGCATCTACCCACAAGCAGACACGCTTGAGCCCGTGCGCACGGCATACCGGACCCCATGCGAATGGAATACAAGTGGAAACCAAGCTCTCCCCCATGAGAAGTTGTCCCTTTTCATGGCACATCCACCATGTGCCCCAAATTCTGCTGAATCCGAAGTAAATGATATTGGGTACTGGTATAACATACCATACCCCACAACCTATTCATAAGAACCAACACGGAAAAACCACATTATGGAACTCCTAATAGGCTTAAGTTAACATAAAAGCTCAGCAGAAACTCTTTTTCTTGGTTCATACTCCCTTTGTTCAATAAAACTTGTCGCCAATATGGATGTATCTAGGCACATTTCCATTTTAGTGTCAATTTTTATGGAACTGATGAAGTACAAAATAACATAGTCTAATATGAGTTCATGATGGACTAATCTTACCAACGAAAAGTAGATCAGAATTGGGGATGGTTTGTGTTTTGCTATTGATTGGCATTGTTTATTAGGGAATCTGGATTGGGTAATGGTTTGTGGTTTGCTCTAGATTGCGATTGTGCTTCAGGGACCATGTATGCATGGGCGTGGGCTGTGTTTTCAGAATTTTGATGCCTGGGTGGTCTTGCAGGTGGTTGGTTTTGTTTGCGTCTTGTTCTTCTGCCGCATTTGTTGTGGTTGCATTTTATTGGGTTCGGCCAGGGTTTGCTACATTTATCGTCCTGGTTCCTTGCTGCTTCAGATGGATGACAGCCAGCGTCCTCTGGACCGACATGGTCAGAAGCCTGCCGATATTGTATATGCTGTTGGATCAACATCTAGTCCTCTGTCCGGTCGTTTTCGCTATGTTTCATGGTTTATTTAGCATAGACATTAACTTCTGCTTCTACTAGGGCATCGGATGCACCGACTGCTGGTCGACGTGCAGTTGACACATTTCTGCTGCAAACTGAATCAAAATTAGATCGGCATTTTTAAGTTGCATTGTCCCTGATTGCTGCCTTCTTACTTCTACAATATGTAGAAATTGTCATAATTTCAGTGTAGTGTTTACAGTTGGTCCTTGGGAAGTATAAATATCTCGAAAGGAGCATTTGGCAGTAGCTGTTCACACCACATTGCCGAGAGAATTAACTGCACCTATTCATCCTTTCATGAAAAAATGGAGTTGATTGTGTTATCTTTGAGCTCTTATATACATGTTGAGTTGTTATTTGCATGTCTAGGAAAGGTGCCAGGTACATTGACCTATTGTGTTGTCACTTATATGGTTTATATCCCTCTTCTGGTCATAGCCTCAAAATATACCGATCTTGATATCCTGTTATTCTTTTTTTCTGAATCAAATAC